>RCAB01000539.1:0-40224 GCA_003640385.1 Setaria digitata | reverse complement strand
TAATAATAATAATAATAATAATAATAATAATAATAATAATAATAATAAAAGTATAATGACAACGATAAAAAAGAGTCACAGCAGGCTTTTCATTATAATATAAACAAATAATCCCAAAGGAAATTACGCAGCCTAGTCATTTCTTTTAAATCCAAAATGTCGATCCACAGTAAAAATTGCAGCAAGCATTTCCGCATTTGCATCTTTCATTCCTTTTTTTCTCCCAATAAACAAATATTCTCGTACACTTTTTAGAAATCAAAACTAAAAATTTAATCCAAGCATATAATTTTTGGCACTGTCACTGGAATTCCTTCTGATTTCAAGCTAAAATGCGTCCGATAATCAGAATTTAAAGTACCTTTTCTTTAAACCATATCTACTTCTTTTTTTTTTTCCAAATAATAATAATTAATACGCAATATTTGTTCACAGCTGCTGTAAATCATGTTCATTTTATCACTCATTTGTGAAGTTTCATCAAGAAAAACGAAAAAGAAAATGGTCGCATTCATATAATTTTGAATAATTTTCTAAGAAAAAAGAGGAAAATAGGATGCCGACTTTTCTAAAAGAACTCTTCAAATTTACTAGAAAATCAAAATCTTATCCTAGATAATAAAATGAAAAAAAAAAAAAAAAAAGAAAAAATGCTGCTAGACTAACAAAAAAACGACAAAATTCGTAGTTCAACAGTATTTTGATTTTTTTTGACTAAATACACTTAAAGAGTCCTTAAAATATATTGTACAATGCTCTTTCAAATTACATTTAATAAGTTGCATAGAGGAAGTTGAGGAGAGATGAGGATATCATGACTGGTTCCGAAAACCGGAAAAGTGGTGATGGCAATGCTTCATGGGGGTAAATGTTGCTCGAAATGCATAACTTTTGTGCATTGCCGTCGGTTTTGTTCCGAATTTACCAAATTTTTTTAAAACGTCGTCACAGTCAGGTTTTAATATCAAAAAACCACATAGAATTTTTCCCGGGAGAGGATTCAGTTGAATAATAATAGAGCAAGGAAAAATCAAGTGATGAGTTAATTTTCTGATAATGCTAATTTTTAGCTTCTTTTCCTTTCCTTTATTTTATTTTAAACTTCATTGAAAATGAAATCCTCAATTCAACATTTAACTAATAGAGTGTGGAAATCCATACATTTTGTTCCTAAAAAGAAGTTATACATATTTCCGAATGGTAATTTCGTGTCGGTTTTGCAATGAAATAGAAAAAACAAAAAGTTTTTTCCATATCAAGGAGACAAAAAAACAGACGAGTATGTTTCGTGGAGAGAGATAAAAGTGTAACCAATTGCGGTGAATCAATAGTAGTTGAATCGGAAATAATGTCATTTGCAGCGAGGCATGAAATACCGAAAGGTACGGGGTATCGGGTATGAGGGATATCGGGTGCTGGGGAAAGGAAGAAAGAGGGGAAATGAGTTGACTGCGGTCACAGGGCCACATTAAATGTCTATATATTGCCAATGCACTTTTTTTTGATGAATAAAGAAATGAGCCAAATTGAACTGAGATGGAAAGACAGACAGGAAGTACTGAAAAGAAACGAACATTTTAGTATAAATTTTCCTCATTTGACTCGATTAAATTCATTAGAGGAGTTGCTATAATTATGGGAAGTAGAATTATAAAAGCCTTATTCAACTGATTTCAAATAACGAATTAGTGAAAAGATCTATTTTCCACCTAAATAGTATTTAAGTTACACCTAAATTCGTTAATGTGAAAAACGAACTCGAAAATGAACTTGAAATAACATCAAATAATGGTTTTGAAAAATAGGATAACATTTTGCTGAAGTACAACCGAATCTGAATTTAATCAGCAAATTATCTGATATCTTAATAACACTGGCTTAAATAATATAAATCTAGAATACTTCCCACCAAAATTGAAAAAACATAACTCAACACTGCTTGTCTTCTGGGAGTCCTGCCAAATAAATTTGATGGCAATTTGATTAACTCTAAACTTCAATTCGAATTTGTAATAATATACAAACCGATTACGGTCGGTTCAAGATCGATCATAACTGCTCGTGGAACATGTCTACCTGATCCGGTTTCCGAAAAGAATGTCGTGAATGAATCATCGCCACCACCGACACTTTTATCCGATGGCATTTGCCCATCAGGCTGACAAGCAGTAAAATTATTTATTTCATTCTCTCTGACTATAGTATAAAAAAAATATTACCAATGATAACGATAATGAAAGGACAACTATAGCTGACAACTAACAGACAATAAACTGTAGTTAATAAGAAAATAGTTAATAGTATAGAAGTAATAATTTGCTTTATCTAAAATCTAATTTAAAATTTCAGTAATAGATTGATTATATATCTAGTAGAAGAGTAATGAACTTTCGCTACCTGTATGCCATGTTCTAGGCAATACAATTCCCAACAGGCATTACCAATTTGAACGCCAGCTTGACCAATATGTATTGAAATTACCTCACGCTAAAATTAGTTTAGCGAAATTTGAGAATTTTTTTTCAATTTCCAATATTATTTCTTTTTTCTTTATCATTTCGTTTTGCTTCTTCCCCCCTAATTTGTTGTTGTTGTCTCCTTTCCGTTAAGCTGTGAAATAATGATGCTAGAATGAATTTACTGATGTACTGCAAATGTTTCCATAGTAACAAAATGGAAGATATTGAAGGGATGTCTGGATGGAATTGATGGAAACTAATCAATAATCGATACAGTTTAGCATTGTCCAATATTTAACAAAACAATTAAGCCATTCACCCTTCATATTCTTCAGTTTCTTTTTTAGTATTTTTCTCTTTATTTTTCAATAACAGTACCGAAAAAAAGAGAAATTACAAAAATTTCACTTATTATGTTAATTAACGAAGCCTATAGCCATGTGGTGTAACTATTAATTGATCGTTGGATGACTCATTGGGTCTCTCTCAACAGACTAAACGTATGTATAGAAGCTAGTCTGACTAGGCTAGACTAGGCTAATAAGAAATGTGAAAACGAACCATTTTAGGTCGTCGACTGCAACTGCCACTGCTAGGCTTTCAGAGGAATGGATTCAAGTGATATGCCACAGGCACTTCCAGCCAACACCTACTCCTCCTCCTCCTCCTGCTGACCTCTCCCTCTATAGGACGACCGAATCTTCGCCTCCACCCACTTCTAATATCATTGTGCGTGGGCGTATCTGCTTGTGGGTGTGCTGCGTTGGCGTGCGTAAGTGGGTCTGTGGAGCACGTGCTTGACCGAGCGCACGTGTGTGGGTGCACGTAGTGACGTACGAGTTTGCACAGTTTGAGTAAGCGGACCAAATATCCCACTGCACTATATGTAATATGTTATCTGCATTTCCTTGCGCACATATATTTATTTATGTGTTTATTTCCTTCATATACGTATTATTTATGTTTACTTTTTATTTACAATTCATTTATTAACATTTTATGTACATGAATGAGTGCTTATTATTTTACTTGCTTGCTTACATTTTTTTCCATATGTAAATTTATTTTTGTTTATTCAGTTATATTTTTATGTACTTTTATTTGCAGTTCGTTTTATTTGTTTACTTGCATTTTCGTATAAACTATAAGAATATTTTGTTTTTTTAATATCTGCATGTATATATCTGTTTGTTGATTCATCATCCCCTTTATTTCTCTTCCTTGGTGCTTATTAGTATTTTCATGCGGATGTATACTTATTTACTTGTCTGCTTATTTACATTTTCTCGTGCATATATTATTTACCTATATTTCATTTCCAGATATACGCGTATTTGTTTACTCGTTTTAAACATTTATTTCTCTGTCTATTTATTTTACTTAGTTTGCTAGCTATTAAGCCACTGAATATTTTCATTGATTTGGAGGCTAATAAAGAAATTTGCCACTGAATGGACTTCTTTGGCCCATTCCATTTTGTTTCCATTTGGAAACATTGTGATAATAGGACAAACACAACGAGTTGTTGATCGTTTACACCCCACAGACGGACACACATCCATGTAAATAGTGCTAGACAAATGGCCTTGCAATGGATGATGAGTCGATAAGCAATTGATATGGAAAATACGATATATATTTGAAACTGTCTGGCCAATAATTCATTCAGTTCTCGTCTTTTCCCCATTCTCGGCCTTACACTCTTCACTCTCCCAATATCTTCTTTGTCCTTTTTACACGGAATCTTCCATTGCTCCCCTGTCCTTCATTATTTGTCCCGGGAAGTTCCGGAATATCCGGTTGGTAAATATTGACAAACATGTTTCTGGGAAAATCCGAAGACTGTTTTCGGTTTTGATAAACGATCAATAAAGTGCTAATCAGTCCTATAAGGTATCATAAGGAGTGACAGTAGTAACATCATAAACAGTAGCAATCAATAGTGACAATGTCGTAAACAACAACAACTATAACATAATCAACAACAAATACATCTGGAGGAGCGAAAAATGATAACAACTGATGGCATTTGCAACAGTAAGATAAACAGCAATTGTACCATTCAAATGATAAAATAGCAACAAAAAGATAAACAACGTAAACAGTAGCAGACAACACAAATAATAATAATACACAAATGATGAAAGTAACTACATAAATGACGATAATAATAGCATAAACAACAACATACAATTAACGATAAGCAAGAATATAAAAAACAGCTATTTACGTATTTCGTGTTGTTACTCATACAATTATTGCTATCATTTGTATATGATTGTTTACAAATGAAAATAATAATTGCATAAACAGCAACACAAAAACAAATAACTGTTTTTTAGAGAATACTGATAAACATTTCGTTCATTTACAGGATACTTTTCTATACCATCACATTATTTACAAGGAATAACAAAGAAGCATTCAAATCCAGCTTCATTACTATTTAGTTAGTAAATTAGCTCGCCTTTCCAGTCTATTTTAAAGTTAAAGTGCAAATGGCAATAGTAGTAGAATCCTGTAAATTCTACTATTACCATTTATACTTTAATTTCAAAATAATCAGTTTTATTTTAGCCATAAAAATTCCATTTGCAAGATTCCTTGGAAAAAGAAATTTTAATGATCGTCTTGCAGTTTTTGTTTCAAAATTACATCATTAAAGAATATATCTTTTTGTATTTATCAACGCGTATCAAAAATTTGCGCTTTTTGTAAAAGTAACATTTTCAACATTCGGAAGTTTTCAGATCATTGGCAATATTATAGTTGTTAAGACAATCAACAAATATTCTTCAAATCGGGTATTTCAAATCTTAGCGTTTTAGGTACTTGAAAATTGAAAAGGAAAAAGGTTATACTAAACAAAACTAGTAACTACAGCAAAATTCCAAATAATTGAATTGAATCCTTTTATTGACTTTTTTTCTGAAAAACAAAAATCAAATCCAATTTGCTGTAGCAGCTGATCCAAAACATATAATGACTGAGTTCAAAGCATGCTAAGATGCTTACTTTTATTATTTACATATCAAATAATATAAACTAATTGATTTGTCGATCTTTACTGATCATTCAGTTCTATCAACTCTACATTTAAGCATAAATTAATGCAAAAAGAATAAGTTACTATTTTTTTTAAATTTTCAATTATAATTCCTAGATCAATGAATCTATAAATAAAATAATTTAATTTTATTTTATTTCAGCCTTTCATTTTTTCTTCTTTTTTTACGCATCTTTTTTCCGTTATTCATTTAGATAAATTATTTAGTTTGCTTCAAATTAACATTCATTCATTTCAGTCTGCTATTGGCTGTTTGTTATTCAGCACAATTTATTCATTTGTTTCTATTCTAATATGTTTTTTATGTATTTTTTTTTTTTTTTTTTTTTTTTTAAATTTCACTGTATGGCTCGGAATATTTGTGGTTATACAAATGAAAATTAGATGAAGCTTTGCCATTTTGCAATCAAATTTAAGTTTCGTTCGAAGTTTCAAAACTCAATATTTATTTTAAATTTTGGTAAGAACCTATTTCATTTACAATTCGTTTCTAAAACTACCACTGTATGATGAAGGATTGATTAAAATGTTTCTTTAAAATTCTTCCAGAAATACTGAATTCTGACAGTCTAATCTTCATCTATACAAATTCCTCAATTTGTAATTCATAACGTGTTTGAAAAAGGCAAAAATAAAGAAAGAGGAAGAAAAAACTAAAAGAAACCAGTACTCTTGAAGTCTAAAGAATAACCAAAATACACTAGCAGTACCGTAATCACCAATCCAACTACAGTACCAATTTCGATCACAATAGAATAATTGACTCTTAAATAAATATAATTCTTAAATATATTTTAAATGAATATGTAAAACTCGAAGTTTTTTACTTTAATTTATTCTTTTTTCTTTTCTTTTGTCCTTTTTTTCTAAATCGAATTTGAACGAAAAAGAAAAAAAGAAACTTCAGATTTGAAGGAGATGAATTGATTTTGGAAAAAGACGATGATGAATGTCTTATAAGTGTCCAACAAAATCCGTTTCTCAAGTGAAAGAAGATGCAAATTTCAAACGCATTTAAAGATTTGATTGAAAGGAAAAAAAAAAAACGAAAAAAAAAAGGAAAGGAATGAAGGAAGTGAAGAAAAAAGATTTTCTTTTTTAAACAAGCAAAAAGTAGCGAAGCTTTAGTAGGAAAGTAAATAGTATCAATGAACAGATAGATATTAAACTATCATTCTGACATTTTTAAACAAGGAAGATTTTTTCCCTTTATTTAAGTTCCAATACGCAACATATATTTGGAAAGCAAATCTTCATCTGAGAACCTGTTGAGACAGCATTTTTCATTTAAAATTTAAAAAAAGAAAACGAAATAAAAAGTTCATCGGAAAGTTTTTCCCCTGAAAAAATTAATTTGATAATTTTCATAAAAATTCTTGAAGGTTCTGTTTTAATCATTGCGTTCTTACTCCTTTTCTTTTCTTCTTTTTTCTTTATTTAATTTATTGATTTCTTTTTTTTTCTTTGGAAAAAAATGCTTTTAAAATTGGTAAAATAAATAGAATGGAAAGAACGAAGAAAAAAAAGACAGGAGGTAAATTACATTTTGTTCACACATTTCCCGAAAATATCATAATCATTTTCCATTCTTCCATTCATTCCCTTTCCTCCCTCTTCTCATTCATTCCCCTTCCAATTATTAATTATAAAAAAAAAGAAAAAAATTATTTAGTAATTTATTTATTTGCAGTTCAAAGAAATATGAATTTATTTTCTGAAATTTTCCATTCATATGTTCTTAATCACATGATAATATTGATTTCTCTATTTAACCTATAAGCCTTTGGAGTGGTTGGTCGAGTTTTGTCTAACAACGAATATATAAATTTAAAAAAAAAAAAAATTTAAATGTTTCTTGTTGATATTCGTTGTTGATGAAACTTGCTAAACTCTTCGATCCAACGATAAAAAAGTCCCAAATCCTGATTTTTTCCACTGCTGACGCTCTAGCAACATTCCGATCAATCTGTCTAATCATTTCTTTATCACTGAAATCACTCATTGTCAGAAATGTTTAAATATTTACTCAGAAATTTGCTCACTCGCCTTCTATGTACGTTTGTTAATTCTCCGTATAATATAATATTACCTCCACTTCTCTTGCCCTAATCTAACCGTATAGATAATTAAATCCATGATTATATTATTTGCTGTTTGTCAGTTAATCAAAAACTAAAATATTTACCAATTACTTTTGCAACATTCAGGTATGTTTTGCACTTTACTTATTAGATGTTAACTGCTATTAAATCTAATCGTTTGATCCACTGATTATCAAATTGCAGTTTGTTATTTTTCTTCCATTCACTTATCAGCGATGTTATGATAAGCTTTTGGAAATGATCACGATATAATCCATTATATGCATGGGCAATCCTATCAACAATGAAAGTATTTTAAAAATAGCAGAACACTTTCAGATTTCCAATCAATCGATTTTTATCGTTCTACTGCTGGCACTCCTGACATTTCATCTGACTAATAGTTTTATCAGCATTATCATTGACTATCAAAGCTTAACTTTCCCTTTCATCCATTAATTTTTTTTGTTTTCTTTTTATGTATACATTAATTATTTGTATATTTTAAACATTTCTAGGCACATCTTTACAAAAACATTCCTTGAATAATTTTATGCGCATGTTTTTCCAAAATTATCTATTCCCAGCAGTTTTTTTTCCAATTTTCAATTCCAAAATTCTGATATTTTGCTTTCCCTTTTTTTTCTCTGATAATAATTTTGTACGTTTCCTTATCAGTTCAAATAATCAAACGATTTCCTTTGGGAAACAATATTTTTTAAAAATTCGCGGAGATTTTTTGGACTTATTTACCAAACAAAGGAACAAACTTTTTGCTTCTTTTTACAGAACTGGAGAAAGAAATTTAGAAGTTGTCACCTATTCTGAACAAATTCCAAATTCTAGTATTAAATTTCAGATTGAGACGCTACAGAGTTATGAAAAGCTAACCACTCAATTTTCCGAAATACCAAATTTGTTTCAGATATTTTCTAACCAATTATTACAAAAATTTTCTTAATTCCCAAATCCAGACAACATATTTCCTCGTCTTTTTGTCAATTTGCACACAGTTTCAATATTTATTAACAATAATTTCATTATTGACTAAGACATATTTGCTGAAATCCGAAAAAAAAAAGGATCGAAACATTTACAGGATTTCAACACATTGTTGTCTTTCTTTTTTCTTTGAAAATATATATATCCCATGCCAACTACAAAATTCAACTTTCAGGCATAACCGCTAGCTTTTATGATATTGTATTCCCGGAAAAAAATACTGAAATAACGTTGAAATCCGAAGAATTTAATATTTCAAAGCATATAACATAAATAGTTTATAATAAATCTTTTTCATGTCCACTCAAAAACAGAAAATGAATGACAAAATAGAGGTATTAATAGTGGTATCGAAATTTATTTGTAGCAAAATTCTGGAATATTTATTTTTAGATGTTATAGCAAATGCAAAATCTAGCAAAATAATGAAGTAGATAGGCGGCATTTATAGTATTTCCGATACAAATACTAAGAAAAGTACAAAAAATATTTATAAATCCCAAACTGCAGAAACGATTAGTTATTAAAACCATTACATATGTATATACATTTCAAATGCATGTCACAGAACAAAGAGATTTCGAAAAAGGCATAAAATAATGCAAACTATATCATCACCAGAAGAAAAACCATTAGTTTCTCTAATTTTATTGCAATTTTATTTTGTATTTTTTAAACAATAACGATAAACGCTGAACGAAGGAGTTACATCACATATTTTAATGCAGAATTATGCTCTTTTCATCTCAAAAATTCGACTTTCAAATAGTTATTATAATGATAAAATTTTCTTCTGCAAAGTTATTATAGGTCAAATTTATAAAAATTCGACGGTTACGATAATAAATTTTGCAGGACACAGAAAATGCAGAATGATTGGCATGTTTCAAAAAATTTTTTATAAATTAAACTATCATCACGGATTAAATATGCTTCAGAATCACATATTCATATCGCACTACTTGGGCTTCAAATACGTCAACATCCCTGTTTTACTTTCTGTCTACTAACTTTTTTATCCTTATTTCGAGCTTTTGGCGGTGCTACACCGGTTCCCGATTCTTGACGACCATAATGATATTTATACGAATCTGATCGAATGTATTCCATTAAAGCCAACGGACCTAAAAGTTACTTCGTATCAATTCAATATCAAAAATGATCTTAGTTAATAAATTTTAGCAACCAACCGTTTCCCATTTAATCCTAATTTTCACGTCACTTGACTGATAGTTACTTAGTTAACGCAGCTTGATACTATATTTAGGTTAATCTCAAACAATATACATACCTTTTGTTAATGGTTCCGCTAGTGCCTGTACCCATGGATTATTTTCAAGTCGGAGAACTCGTTTCGGGCCAACAAGATCCAATCCGGCAATTTCTGGTGGTAAAACTGTTAAGCGATTTCCCTTAAAAATTAAGACCTAAACATCTTTCTTTCCACCTGATTTAAAATGAATTCTCGACGATTTTACAGCAATAACGTTTCCGTTAAAACCTCGACGAATGAATTAAAACAAAGTTAATATATGGAAACCTCTATCCACTATTTTTACATAAATAGGCCGATCATACCATTCAGCAAAAAAAAAAAAGAAAAAGAAGCAATTTAATGCTATAAATCAAAATACCTGAATATGGAGTTCTTTTAAACGATATAATCTACCGATTTCTTTTGGTAGTGCAAGTAAATCATTTTCACGTAAGACCAAAACTTGTAAACTTGAAAGATTTTCAATATCAGCAGGTAAATATTCGAAATCATTATCACCCAAATATAAAGCACGTAATGTTGCTGGAAATATAGAACTGCAACAAAACGAAAAAGTAAAAATAGAAACAAAAAAGGCAAAGAACCTTCGCATTTTCAATTGGAATTTTATTCTACGTTCAATTCTAAAGCGATAAATATCATCATGAAGCTTTTAATTAAAGACTAAAGCTAGTAATATCTCGTCATGATTTCTACCTATAAATTCATCAACACTGGAAGCGACTAACAGCAANACTGCAACAAAACGAAAAAGTAAAAATAGAAACAAAAAAGGCAAAGAACCTTCGCATTTTCAATTGGAATTTTATTCTACGTTCAATTCTAAAGCGATAAATATCATCATGAAGCTTTTAATTAAAGACTAAAGCTAGTAATATCTCGTCATGATTTCTACCTATAAATTCATCAACATTGGAAGCGACTAACAGCAACGCNGCGACTAACAGCAACACCTATTAAGGTTAAGTAGTAAGCAAATCTTATTAAAAAAAGTATAGCATCAAGATATTAAAAAGCAGATCTGAAATCGGTGTATGTTATCTAAAGTGGTGAACACACTGATATCAAAGTGATAAAATCACTAGCACAAATAATTACAGTCATAAAAGATAGAGCCATCATGCAGATAAATGTGGAATCTTTGAAATTAGAAATCGAAATGAACTAACGCATAAAAAAGAAATTGCCCGGTAAACTTCGTTCATTCAAATTATTGTATGTTAGATCTAGTATTTCCAATGCTTGAAATGATCCGAAACCTCTCGGCAATATATTTAACCGGTTCATCCTGAAAATTTACTTCAGATAAAACTTGCCAATTTCCGGAGCAGTAATAAATTATGGTCAACAGAATAAAAGATCACAATTCCTTGGATTACCCATGTGATACTTTGTTATGAGAATATTGATAAAGATTCGTTGATAATTTCTATTGATAAAAAAGATTACGAAATTTTGACCCCAAATTTAGAATTCGCAATTTGTTCAGTGATGATATTGATGTCGGCAATTCCTCAATCTGATTATTCCACAGATTCAAACTCTAAAAAAAATTTTTTTCTGAGTATATAAATATTGACATACCCAGTTCTGCCTTTGAAACTAGTCAAAACTGCTGAAAAATTAACAAGTATACCTCTAAATTAACCAAATCAGCGATACTTGGTGGAACGGAAGAAATTTTGTTGTGACTCAAAATCAATCTTTTCAAAGCCATATTATTGACTGAAATAAAATAATAGAATATGCAAAATATCTAGTAATATATTAAAGTGTTTCAAAAAATTATATTAAATAATTAAACACTTGATAATACAACACGCTAAGAAATATTTCATAGCAAGTGATAAGTGATAATAGAATATCCTCTACTCTAAAAAAAATATATTCCTCATAATAATAAAATCTAACTACTCCCAACTGCTATTTATTAAAGTTGCCGGACAGCGTGAAACGAATATTTCCAATCCTCATAAAATAAAATCATGAATAAGAATAGCAAATGATATAAGGCAGAAACTGACATATATGAGAAATTTCTTGAAATGAATGAATTCCCCGGTCAATATGTTCTATTTCTGTACTTGCTTCATCACGGTTCCGATCTGCCTTACTTATTATCGGCATCTTATCTTGTCTCAGAAATTGAAGAAACTGAAAGATAAAATAAAAAAATTGTGATTTCTCGTCTTGACGAGAAAAACAATGGAAATAAAGTAAGAAAAACAAAACAACTGCGAAAAATTAAAAAAAAAAATGAAGAAAAATATTATTTTTAAAAAACAAGGTAAATAGAACTACCAAAAAAAAGGATATTTTTATTTATGATTTGCAGATACAATGCGAAAAAATACAAAATTTCCGATACTTGAGTTAAATAACTGCAGTAATGTTAAAATTGATATAATTTAAAGCAACAGATATATATTAAATAATCAATAATTAATATATTTTAACATTGTTATCAAACTTTTCCAATTCTCTTTTTTTTTCATTTTCAAATAAAATCATACAACAAGTTGTGATAAAAAACGAATAAAATTAGCAAAAAATAAGTAAATAAATAACTTCCGAAACAGTAATCGGAAATGTACATAACTGGAATTAACTAGGGAAAGCGAGAAGTGCTAGGAAGAAGTTAAAACTAAAGAGACTAATTTATTCGACTATCAGCAAGCAATTGTTACAGAGAAGAGGATGAGATGCAGCATATATCCTCCTACATCTTCCTCACATTACAACGAAACTAATAGTAGCAGAAAAACGAAAACTGATGGCTTAGATAAACATTCGAAATTCACTTATGCAATTCAAACATTTCTAGACAGTGATAATTTTAGTATAGTGATAACATCAAAATTTATCAGAGAAGAAGTAGTAGAGGGAGAGAGAAAGAGTTGGGAGGAGGGAGAAGTGAAAAAAGGAATTATACTTTATCTCGACTTGCTTGTTACTCAAGAAACTGATAATTTTGATAGATGCGTGAAAACTCATCAGAAAAAGAAACCAATAAAATACAAGGAAAATGAAAAGAAAGAAAAAAGGATACACTATCTACAATATGTTACTTCTACATTATCTAAATTTGGGTTAATAATTCTGAAAGTGCATGAAACACAATCAAAAAAATCCTTACGAAACACAGATGAAATGGAAGAAAGAGTACATTCTTTTTACTGCGACTTAAACATTTCACAATTGTTACTGTTTCAATCTTTACAAACTTTACGAATCCAAAAGAAAAGTATCATACTGATTCAGAACTGTTGACATCATCTAGCCTACCATCAGCCACCGGAAAGCGAAAGAGATGCTTACACATGATTGAGAACTGTTGCTTCGTTTCATGAGTAGTTTTCATTTGACAGACGTGTTTCACGTGGGTCGTATAGTCGTGCGTTTCACGTTGCGTCACGGTTTGTTTGTTTTTCGACGTGATGTTTATGTTTTACACGACCTTAATTCAGTTGAGCGGTCTTTCCTTAATTTCATTGCTACTGATTCCTTGTTAATAGTGTGTGTTCAGTGTAATTCGGACCCAAGTTTCGCCAAGAACCTTTATAATTCTACGCTAATGCAAATGAGTAATTTTATGAGGAGACATATACCTTTCCAGTTCTGATTTTCATCCCCGATCAGTCAGTTTCTGGTATATTTCACTCTGACAATGGACGGTGCATCATCCTACATCTTTTTTTCTTCAGCAAATCACTATGTCAACTTATGATCCTACTAGTTCCGCAAACATTGATCATCGACGAAAATGGGATCGGGAGGAATATGAGCGAAAAGCGCAAGAACGATTATTGGCGGAGAAAGATGAAGAGGTGAAGGGAAAGCGTAAGCTGCCACGTTTCCCGGATGAGCCGAAAGTGAAACGAGAATTGTTAAAAGCTCGAGAATATAAAGTTAGCAGTTTAATGTATTTAATTTTCGCTGAAAATTTTTCTATATTAGGAAAAAGTACTTAGTTGAGAAAATTTTAAGGTTGATTTGGAATCAAAAGTTGGCCGTACAGTAGTCATCAACAAAACGACACCGTCAGCTGAAACTGGTGGATACTATTGTGATGTCTGTGATTGTGTTGTAAAAGATTCCATTAATTTCTTAGATCACATTAACGGAAAAAATCATCAGCGTAATATGGGCATGAGTATGAAGATAAAACGAAGCACACTGGAAGAAGTGCGCCAACGATTTGCTTTCAAAAAGGCTCAACGTAAGGCATCTGTATTATGTTTTATCAAAATCCCTTCTAACGTCCTCTTAATGCTCTCCTTGATATATATAATATTAAAGAATTGCGGGAATTTTAGTCAACAACTTGCAGGAGAAATGCAGAAAAAAGAAGATGATTTACACGAAAGGCTAGATGATTTGAAAGAGGAGGAGGTATGTGCATTTTCTCTGTACTTTTTGGTGTGTGTAATCTATTTGTAGATCTTATAAGTTATTTAAATAATCGATATGTAGCGAATTTGTTTGTAAGCCATAGTATTAAGGCACGTATGGCTGATTATAAGAAATCCAAACGTTTGGAACAGAAAAAACGGAAATATCCGGATGTTCAAGTGGATAACGAAGTTGCAGCAGCTATGGGATTTGGTGGTTTTGGTACTAGTAAAAAATCATAATATTCGGTCTTTTTTTATATTTTTATATGTACATAAAGTGTCTTAAACTATTTTTCTGATATTACATCTGGAAGAATAGATCATATCTTTGGTAATTTACGGGAGAATGATATAATATTCCGAAGTCAGACTATCATTTCGGTCTAAAAGTATATATTATTTTAGATGTCAGCCTTCAAATTTGTGATCTGGAAAAAAAGGAAAAATGCATATTTATTGGAACTAAAATTTCTTTGTTTTATGTGGATTTTTGCTATATCGTACTTTTTTTAGCATTATGAATAAATTGTTGATGTCTCTTCATTATACTTACATTTCATTGCTGTTCTTCGGCTTTAACAGGCTGGGTGTATTTTGCGGTTTCACTGTTTCCAAAAATTTAAAAATATGCAGTTGCATAATGCCATCTTTTACTCTACAATCCATAGTTTATCTTTGCTGAAAAACCCAAACAAGTAAGGCATAATTTTGGTTTTGCAAAATCTGCACAGCACAGTGTATTACTTATAAGAGCTTCCTTCAGGTCAATAAAGAATTTCAGATTGACAGTAATTTTTTCATAGTTTTTCAGAGCGGACGAATTACTTTGTACATGATCGTTGATATCGAAAAGCAGCTATGTGGTTAATAATATTTCTTATTATTCTGGGAACAAGTTATAGCCAGAAGGGGGTATATTTGGATGAAAAAGTCAGAAATTTACAGGTTGGTCTGTCCTTTTTTGATATTTAAAAAGAAAAAAAACTTTAAAATTGTTAATATGTTTTTCCATAGGAATGGATGTATCGAAGGCCACTGATTAATTTAAATGTGGATCGATGGAAGACGTATGTGCGGAGTGCACCACGAAATTACTCAATGGTTGTGATGTTTACGACACTTTCTCCAAATGTTAATTGTGCGATATGCAAGTAAGATTTCGTGATCAATGTATTATTCTGAATCAAAAGTTTTTACCTCTCCTTCTTTTCCAACAACAACAATTATGTCGAATTTTTCCGATGCAGTACGCGGAAATTATTTATTACTGTTTTGACATTCTAGATCCGCATATGATGAATTTTATATACTGGCTAATTCATATCGTTATGCATATCCGGAACTGAAAGCTCTTTACTTTGCAATTGTTGATTATGATGAATCTCCAGAAATCTTCCAGCAGATGAATCTGAATGTTGCACCCGTACTTTTTCATTTTCCATCAAAAGGTGCCAAAAAAAGGGCTGACCAAATGGATTTTGAACGACAAGGTTTTGATGCTGATAGCATGGCAAAATTTATTTTTGAAAGAACAGATATCCAGGTTTGGTTTTTTTTTTTTTAAATTGCATTAATGTAGAGATTTTCTTTTCTCATGTAAATATTAGAGAGAAATTGAATAGGTAATACTGAAGGTGGGAATACTTGTCTTCGAAGACAATATTATGAGCTTCATGATGCATAGTCTACTTTTTAGATTCGTGTTCTTCGTCCACCAAATTACGCAGCACCAGCTGTTGTTTTGCTCTTGGCAATGCTTGTATTAGGATTATTATATATGCGGAGGAATAATCTCGATTTTCTGTATAATCGTACAAGTTGGGCATTAATTTGCCTTTGTGTCGTATTTGCTTTTATGAGCGGTCAGATGTGGAATCATATACACGGTCCTCCGTTTGTCATGACCAGTTCACACACTCGTGAAACAAGTTTTATTCATGGTTCCACTCAGTATCAGGCTTGTTTCTTTCCTCTTTCTCTATGAATTATAGTTATTTCTGTAGGAGTAATCTAAAAGTTACTTTTCTAAAACCGTAGGATTCTGTTTTAACCCCTCTTGGTATTAAAGAACAAAAAATGAAAAAAAAAAAGGTCTTGTATTATTATAGGAACGAGGAGCTGAGAACTAGAAAAAAAAATTTATATAAAATATGTTTTCTAGATCCTTTTATCTAAATATACTTCTGTTTACATCAGAATTTTGAATGCAATTTTTTTTTTTTTTTTTTCTAGCTTTGAAGATTACAACTACTAGCATATTATTGTGTAATTGTAGCTTGTAGCGGAAACATACTTAGTTGCGGTATTGTACGCTGCGATAACGGCTGGTTTCATCCTGATGAATGATGCAGCAGATGGTAAAGGTGATTCTGGAAGACGACGAAGTAGGCCTTCTAGTATAAAATATTGGAAAACTTAGAGAAAGAAAACTTATTTGTCCAATCCCACCTAAATTACGATTTTCAGTTATGGCATTCGTTGGTCTTGGACTGGTGGTTGTATTCTTCAGTTTACTGCTTTCCATATTTCGAAGTAAGTATCAGGGATATCCATACAGTTTCTTGTTCCACTGATTTATAAGTAAGGTTTTATATAGTGATTATTTATTTCCTTCTCGGATCAAAATAAAACTGCCCGACTACTTATCTGATTGAGAGAGAGAAATAAGCTCAAATCGCTGTTGACTTATTTTCAACCGTCCAGTTTATCATAATTGTGCGGAATTAGTTTCTGAGTGGTTGTTGATTTCCTGTCTGTTATGCTTGCTTAAATCATTTGTTAAATTGCTTCATATCTGATTCTGATTTTTCCTTGCATGTCCTCATCTATTAAAACCAATTTAACCACATCTAATTTTTTCTTTACATATCCTCTCATTTAATAAACATTTGTTACGTTTATACGTTTGGTACTATGTGTTCCACAAATGAATATAGCAATAATCGCATCATCAACAGCTGTTGTTTCCACCTCACAAATACTTTTGTTTGAAATCAAAACTTTGATTCAGTTGTTCACTGTCTAATGTAGGCACTATCGAGATTGAATGTAAAAAGCGAGCTTCTTTCTCTAACTTTGACTTTGATAAGGCTGCGAAAATAAGGATCAAGAGAAAGCTGAAGTTCGCGAAGACCTACCGGAGATTCTGACCCGTGCATTGGCAAACTTCATTTTCGCAAAGGAAATATTATAACTTCATTTCGTCCTTTCTATACACCAGAGTACCTACATATCAAGATTCGTAATAACCTTAGCAGAAAGTTAAAAGTTTATACCAAGACTCCTCTGCAAGGCGAAAAATCGTTTTCTTCTCCTGATTTCAAGAGTTCGCTTGAACGACTGAGTAACTAAATCATAATGCGTTCGAAATATTCCTTAACTTTGGTCAGCATCAAGAGCATAAATAATACGTGTTTTTTCTTTAACGAATCCAAGAAAAACTTACGACAGCACAAAAGAAATGGAAGCTGATATTTGGTTCAACGAAATTTCTGGAACTGGGGTTTTGCAAGGTTTTCTTTCGGACATCACAGCTCCTTCTAGTTAATTTTACTAAACTTAAAAATCTAATTTGTACAAAATATTTCGAACAGTATACATTAGTTTGCCAAAGCTTTGTAGTATTGAAGGGCCTCAATGAAAAATTAAGCTAAGCCTTTTACACCTTTCAGTTAGGAATTTGTTTTTATATGAGAAACTCAAGCATCTTTTTAACATCATGAAAAATAACTGCACAGAAATCTGCTGCTCTAGAATTTCGTCCTTAAATAATCAAAAGCATATCAGCAAATATAACGTAGGATTTCATATTTTCAAGATTTTACTCCTCCTTCTGGAAGAGCATCTTCTAACATTCGCCTAATAATTGCATCACTGACGATATCCAAGGCGCAATTCCCCTCAAAGTCAGCCACTGCTGGATCAGCACCTTTCTTGAGCAAAAAATCCACTACAGAACGATGGGAACATGAAACGGCTGCAACGGTTTCGTTAAATATATATAATGATAATGAAAAGAAAAAAACTTGATGAGAAATATGACTTATATCTCACAAGATTATCAAACAGCAAACAGTAAACTCTGTTAAGCTGTAGTTAATGACTTACGAATCGCTAATGACACAAATTTCGACTCTGCTAGTGTATCCACCTAGTTTCCCTTCTGTAGGTATTCTAAACTTTCAACTCTACCAATGCGAAGAAGATTTGACTAATTAATTAGGCCTATTTTATTCCTTTTTATTACTAAATTAACAACCGTAGTGCAGAGGGGTCTGTCCACTGTAATCCTGAATATTAACATCAGCTCCAGCATTAACAAGAAAATCTACAAGTTCCAATTTTCCACGATCGGAAGCCCAATGCAGTGCAGTTAGCTAAAACAATCGGGATACTTGAATAACGAATATGACAAAACAGTGGGCATCATGTGAAATTGATTTAAAAAAAGTGATCACTTTTCTGAGACTTTTTTCCCAAATTTAACTATGTTTTTACTGTTTGACGACTTATTTCCTTCTTCAGAAGGTATATCTGTTCGGTGCAAATGTGCACTAAGACATTATGAAATGAAGAAAGAAAAAGTTAACAGAAAAGAATTCGACATTTGATGTGATCAGCAATTTGTTTTTTTTTTTTTTTTTTGGAAAAATAAGTGGATGTAGTTTACTTGATTCTCATCTTTTTCCTCCAAAAGTCCTAGATTAGCAGCCAGAAGATCTTTTAGCTTCTCCACATTACCTTCATCTAAGGCAGCAAACCATTCTATCTGCTCCATACTCATGCAGGATGATTCTGTCTGCAAGGAAGGAAAAAAAGTATAGTATTTACAGAAGAGGATAAAAATTTCAAATTTATCTACCGAAATAGACAGGTGTGATAAAAGTACGACTTCCAATAAAAAGATGTCCTACTCATGAAATGCGATAGCGTGATCTAAGATTCCACAGCAAATTAACATAATAAAAAATTTCTGATCGGAATGTTAAAAGAAATGCAAGACCCGAAATAAAAACATGTAATGGAAGTGAAAGAAAGTCGAACATTAATGGTAAAAGAAGTGACAAGTAGGAAACTGGGAAATCCATAGTATGTCTTTGCTGAAATAATAAAAACAGTGATGGAAATATGAATCATGAACACTAAAAACTTGATTATGTTTGACTAAAAACTTAAGGAATTTTTAAGTGTCGTGAAGATCCAAAATAAAAAATATTTGAAAGGCAAAAAACAATCCCATTTTTAATTCCAAAAAATTCCATTAATATACTGAAATTTGCAAATAAATTTCAGAAACCTTACTTCAGTAGACTCTGCATCAACCATTGTACTTGGCCTAATACCATAACGAATACGATAGGACTGACTTGCATCCCAACCAAGATCAAGTTCGACAAGTCTCGCAATATACTGTCTCATAGCTTCGGCTCTTGACATACTGCTCAATGATAACCATGCATCGAATTTCTCACGACTAACGATATCGTATAGTCTGGGACGCCTACTGGGATCTGTTATAACTGCATTAAATATAGTTATATCAAAGCTAAACAACTAAAAATACTTCGTACTTACCCTGCACCAGTAATATACTAACTATTTTTATTACAGTCCTATAAAAAAGATTACGTAATTCTTAATTCTAAATTTTCAAGGAATAATCTATTGGATTAATAGACGAAATCGAGTCATGCAGTGACTAAATTAATATGAATATTAAAAAATAAAGACTATCCTAAAAGCTTCGCAGATCTAAACTAAGTAATCGCAAAAGAGACTAACCAGCTTTTCCATCTGTAACAAGTTTATATCGAGCATAAAAATACAACTGGTCTTCGCGTGAAACTCGACCCTCACTAAGTGCAATAGGTAAAAAAGTACAGGCTGAAGCAAATTTTGATGCAAGCCTTTCACTGATTTCTTCTTCAGGCTCTTCTTCTCTATCTTCTTCGCTGGTAGAACTTCCCGATGTCCATTTCAACAACTGGTACACAAACATTCTGCAATTAATTATACGACAAATTTTCTTTCCGTCGGAAAGAGAACATCAATTAAATCCACTAATAAACGCTTGAATAACAGTAATAGTAGCGCCGACGTAAGAAGCAACCTCGTGAATTACTTTATGAAATGTTATTCAAGGAGAGAGCACCAAAATCACACAAAAAATCAGTGCAGTAAAAATGCGAGATATGTCTGAATAACATTTCAACAATGATAATATTAATCACTTCAATATTTAACTTATAAGTCAAGTTAACCATAATTAGTAATGGAAAATACCAGAAAAAATGAACACTCGAAAAAGCGAACTTTTTACGCATAAGTGTTGTCAAGTTTTACGTATAAATTTTTGTAACAACATCAAACATATTTGGAACAAATAAAAATTAAGCGTAAAAACAACAACAATAAAAGAAATGATATCAATCTAGTGAATAAAATCAATGCTCACAGGAAATTTGCCGCATTTCATTACTAACTAATCTTCGCTCTAAAGCCTGTAAAAGCCTCTGGCTTTTGTCCATATTTAACCTCAAAATTATTTATGAGAAGAATACAATTACATGCAACAACGCCGTTGCAATTATTAAAGTCTTTCAATTCAATAAAATATTGCTGATAAAATGGTTATAAAATTGAAAATGATCAATGATCACAAACTTATCACTTCTTTTTCTTAGCACATTCTGAAAATTAATCGATATGAGTTTCAACAAATTATTTAAAAAAATCACTATGATAAGTACTATAGTAATATAACAGCGCTTTCTTCTAAGGAAAAAAAAAAGAAAAGAAATGAATACGAAAAGTGTACTTACAAAATAACTGACAGAAGTAAACTTAAGCTTTTCTTTTTTCGCTTTCATCTGCTGCAGCCCACTTTTCGTTTGTATACGTTTTAATCTCTAATGCATGTATTGCTTCCATTTCGTCCTTTAAAGCCTCGTAAACCATCCTGTAAAAAAAATTTCTGTTTAGTGCTAATCAAAATAATCAGTGGATCAGGTACAATAAAAATTTTCCTCGTAAAGATATGATAAAATTTGTAGAATATAAAGTTCTGTAAAAACTAACAATTTATGTACAAAAAGATCCTTAAATTTCGATATTTCTTTATTATATTTTACAGAGCAATGCAGGAATTAACGAAAATTTTCGATCATTCGTAAAATGCACAATAATATTTGTAATTACCGATGTGACGCTAAGGTTGTTTTGCCATTAAAACTCTCTGAAACAATGACCAGGCGAAATTTCAATCCGCATCCATCACTAAAATCCTCGATGTCCTCAAAAAAGAAAAATTTACAAACCACTTTGAAGAATATACACTTCTCATTTATTACACAAATTACAGTAAATTACCGCAGCGACCTTCATCGGTTCTCACATATTTTATTAAAAAATCTCACTCTTCACAGCATTACTTGGAATATTAGTCAAATCTCAGTTCACATATTTAAATATTTACACTAACCTATTTCTTAAGGAAATAATGCAACATAAATCATAATGTTCTTATAACTGAAAACTTCACAACATCATTTCAACATTCACTGTCAGTTTAGAAGTGTAGCTTAAAATTAAATTCAGAAAAACACAAAATAACACTAAAGTTAATGTAGAACTAATATTAATGTAAATCAAAGTAATTACTTCCCTTTACTGGCACAAAATTACATTGATTACTTCTAACCTACCAGAAATGATGGCTTCAGCGCTAATTCCAACTTCTTCCGTATAGTTGTATCCATGCTATCAGTCATCTTTAGCACTGGAAAAGTGACTCCTAGAAACGGGAACAAATTTCAATTCAATTTAATATTAACGCGGTCTTACTCTCCTTCATTTTCTCACTTGAGCCTTTTTTTATTCAATTAAGCTCATAACAATGCAATTCTTTCATGATTTACTCCTATTCTTACCACTAGTCTTTATCAACCTTTTTTCATCTACGATTAGGTATATATCAATCAATGCATCTATTACTAACCAATAAATTATAACCTATATCAAAATTTAAAACTGATAGTACAATAAAAGATTTGCAATCACTTTAAAAATATCTCAGGAAGCACAAATTTCTGCATTATTCTTTTTCTATAGCATATCAATAAATCATCGAGTGAAGTATTGTGTAAAAATAATGCAACAAAAAAAAAAAATTTTCTGCTTTCTAACTAAAATTTTTCGGATTATTGCCATAAATTCATCTTTGTTAAATGAAATAGGAACAGCAATAATATAATTCGCCAAAACTTAGCAAAATATTTCTTTATTTTCCTGACCATTGTGAACGAAAAAGTTGTCGAAAAGAAGTAGAAAAAAGAGAACAGAAAAAGTCAACTAAAACTGAACCAAAATTTCGTAGCTTAATCCATTTCATTTTTCTGAAGCATTAATTGACTGAATGGAAAAATTATAGAAAGAGGATAAAATCTTCTCCTGGTCTGAAAGGCAAACTCGAGAGACATAATAATTTCAAGAAAAAAAAAAAGGTATGATAGGAAATTGCCAAATAATTACGACGGGCCCTTTTGCTTCGATGTACAACATGCAATTTCTTCATTCATTCTTTAAATCGTTATGTTTCGTTAAGTAAGATAAATAATTACTGCTAATTACTATTATTACTGCTGAAGATACGAAAACATGACAATTCAAAATAATGATTTTTATAATAAACGAATCAAATGCGAACGATATTTTTTACCCAGACATTTTAAGGCACACACTAAACAATCGCACGATGACCCCGAGTTCTTTAGTAATCCTACGGGTTAGTAGTGATAACAAGACAGTTTTGATAACTGCTCTTAATTCATCGTTATCAATTTCTTATACATGTTTCCTATCTTCAAGTCTCTCATCTCTGTCAGAAAACTTTTTCACCTATAAGTTGCGTCAATTCTACTTTTACAACTCATTCGCACAAATTTACTTTCTATCTGGCGATTTTGCAATTCTCCGCCTATATAAAAAAATGTAGCTAAAAAAGCAAAAATTAATACGTAATTAGCGGAAAAGAGGAAAAATAAATAAATTTTAAAAAATGATGATATAATCATATTTAACGATATAATTCGTCCTAAGCAGCAAAACGCGAATATATTTTTGTATCAATTTCTTAGTAATTATCTCATCCATTAATTTCAGATATCAGGAAAATCTCTTTAGCAAATATTACTTCCACCTGACAATAATCTACCAAATCCTGCCTATTAAATATTCAAAGTTTAATTACTTTAATTGTGAAATATTATTATCCAAATAATGAATGACTTAGTATGATATTGATATGTTGCGCGACGTGAAAAATGCATTTTTGCGATAAAACAAAAGATGAAGAAAACAAACGACTAAGAAGTGCTGACAATAACAACAATATAAAAATTGAAAAGAGAAAATTAGCAGGCAGAGATGAAAAGATCACTCACAACGTAATACATTATTCAATCTATACTACTACAACAAGCTGAGCAATGTCATACATCATGATTGCAGTTGTCAACTGATATCATTATCATTCCTTTTTTTATTACTGAAATTTCTAATTGAAAATATAAAACGCGGTTTCCACAAAAGACAATGTTTATTTAGTTCTCAGAGGTACTTTCTCTCAAACTAATACAATATATCGGATCTTTTTCCAGTGCATACACAAATCTTTATGGGAATTTTATTTTTCAACAAATCCTTCCAAAATCATGGAACTAATAGTAATAATTAATAATAATATAATAATAATAAATAATAATAATAACGAAATATAATAATAATAATAATGTGAGTGATTGATAGATTATGTGATAAAGGATGAAGCAAAATTTCAACATTTCATACCATCACCAATACTGAGGGATAAAGATTTCGCTCGTCCTCAGTCATATCTAAATCCACTACACTAATCATGATTAGATATGTCAAAATTTTGATAAATGCTAGAGGAAGAAAGAATCTGAATCTTCTAAATCTTTATCAGTTTATCATTGTCAATAACCCTTTACTATAAGCAATTAACAACTATAAGTCAGTTCCATCAGAACAATTCTAAATCCGATGAGGCGTAAAACTTCACTACTAATTCCATTTAATGATATTTCACAATAAGAAATGAAATGCTTGATTATTTGGAAAACTTGAATTCATTTTATATATATATATATATACACATATGTATATATATTAATCAAAATGAGAAGAGAAAACGGAGAAAAAAGCATTCGCAAAATTACAATTCCTTGTGTATCGGCGAGAAACAAAAGATGCAGAGATTAAAATAAGAAGAAAGATTACGTCTCAAAATGTGCACATGATACACTTTTATATTCACTTCGGGGAATCTGCCTCTTACTGAAACCTCATTCAGAGCATACAAAAGTGGTCTTTATGGGTCTCATGTGAATTACGACAAACAAATTCGAATTCCTCCAAAATAAATTCCAGTGCTGTAAAAAATTCTCGCATAAATAGAGATAATTTTTCCAAAGAGTAGCAGAAACATTGATAATGCCGTGTGATTTTGTGAGTCAGAACGAAAGAAAATAGTTTAAGGAATTGCACGGAAAGCAAGACGAACATCGAAGAGAAAAGGCAAAAAAAAAAAAAAAAAGAACCGCTTTTCATAATTTCAAACCCTGAAAACCTGAACAAGGAAAGAAAATAACTGAAAGGAATATTTGAGAAAAACCTTTTTTTCAACATTTCATTTCCATCATTTAAGAAAAAGTGTATACAGTGAAAGGGTACAATATTACCAAAGAACAGCAATTCTTTCTACTGAAAAAGGAAAAAAAAAAAAAATACCAACAAATGTTGATGGAGCAATAAGAAGACGAAGTCCTGAAATTATCAGAATTTCCAGTGGTAATATGAGCAGCACATTTCAAAAGGTGACATGTAATTACAGTGACATGAGACTGAATGAAAATCAAAATTGAAATTAATAATACTAATAGTGAACGAAAAAGGGAACAAAAGGTTAGATCTTAATTTCACGATTGTTCTCGCCATAGCATCTTCGGTTGCTAGGAATTTCCAAAGGAAAAGTAAATTTTAAACATATAATTACCGTAAAAGTACAGATTTTTCTGAAAACGAAACGACTCCTTAAACTTAAACAAAGTCTTTCCAGTGGTATCGCGAATAGGGTGAGTAACAATGAAAGTAAGTTAACAGATACTTATTAGTGCAAAAATATGAAAATATTTCTTCACAAGAATAAAAAGCATAAACAGACAGCCGATAATGCTGCCTCACCTCTAGCAAGAGTTGTACTAGATAGTCAATCTAGTAATTTTAAATAAAAAACTATTCTTTCACTCCAAAAATACGTGCTTGGCGTTTTTTGGTCTCTTCCTCTTCAATTTTCTTCAGTCTTTCCAATTCTTCTGGATCAGTAGTGCGAGGTTTCAAATTTAACTGCGGCCTACCAGGTGCTGAAATGAAAAAAACTCGAAATTTCTCACAGTGATGTGAATTCAAATTTAATAAACACGAAGAAAAACAAAACTGCGAACCAACTCACCACTAGAATGTGCAACAAATTCGACATCTTGGCCATAACCTCTACCGCGGCTAAAGCCACCTCTATCTGGTCTATCATAATCAGCACGGCCAAAATTATCAGTCCTACTATCAGGTCGCTCTCCAGACCGACTACTTCCACCGCCACGTCTACCATCACCTAAAACAAATGAACTCAATCATAGAAAATTTGGATATTTTTTGAAAAATTGGATACAGAAATATTTCAAATTTGATCACACTGAGAGAACCTCTGAAAGGTGGTCCTCCACGAGCGCTACCACCGCGTCCACCAAAGCTACCACGACCTCCACCTCTGCGTTCTCTTCCACGTGGAGCATCTGCCACATCCACACGTAACATCCGTCCATCATACTCCTTCAAAATGTTCAAGAAATGAGTTTAGTACTAGAATACAAGTTTCACTAAATCTTTTATTTTCTTTGTTTTATCACTGAACTTGATTTCAAATGCAAAAATCGTTAAACCAAATTCGGACAATAATAGGTCAGCAGCAAGAACAATAATAATAATAATTACTTACTACACCATTCAATGTGAGGGCTCTTTCCAAATCTTCTCGAGTTCGAAACTCAATATAAGCAAAACCCTTGAAGCGATCGTTCTCATAGTCACGCATCATCTTTGCCTCAATAACCTAAAAAAAATAGCTAACATTAAGTAACAAATTATGCGAATAACATGAAGTTACATATATCGATAAAAACATCTTTTGAGGAATGATTACTGCTTTTTATACAATAACAAAACAATTATCTTGCTTTTATTTATGGGTTCAACTTCTCCAAACCTTATGCAAAGCAAGGAACACACGAAGTAGAAAATCGCTCTATTGTTTCTAAAAACAGGAAGTGTAGCAAAGCAAAAGGAAGTTGAATTTGCTCAGTATAAAAAAAAAAAAAGCATACCGCAAAATCTGCAAACAGCGAGTCCAAATCACCAGGAACCAAATCAAGCGGTAAATTTCCAACATATGCTTTAAATGGTGCTTCATCTGGTATGGGTCTGTGCTGTCTCCTAAACAGTTAAATTTCTTTTATTCATTTATTTTCAATCTTGATAGGCAATTAAATAATTCTTTCGAGTTTCAAAAACAAAGCCCAAAAAACATGAAAGAAAAAATGAAAAGACAACCGCTTACCGTCCAGTCATCATTTGTCACTAAAAGTAGGAATCCGATCACCTGAAAATTTTTCGTTAAAATTTGGTAATGAAATAATTAACGTTTTTCGAAACAATCTTAACAGGCTTGTAATACGAATAACATTGAACTGAAATCTCTAACGTTTAATATACCATAACCCCGTCCGTCTGATTCTAACAAAAAACAACTTATCGTTATAACTACTAGTTGAATCAATATTTAAAACTAATCCATTTTATGCCTACTAAATATCGTCGATGAAAATTTAGAAAACATTCAATGTTATCTGCAATTCCAAAAAAAAGAAATTTTCATTACCATCTAGAATAATCCCCAAAAAATTAACGGCTTTCAAATAGCCGATATATAATCTAAAAATGTCTTCTGAAGCTTTCTCGACAAGTACGATCCATTATCTCATTTATTTCACTATTTATCAAATGCTCTGAGAAATGCGGAAAAAGAAAAAGCAATATGCGTTCAACATTTTCTTTTCTATCTTCTATTTTTCTCTCTAACCTACTAGTAAAATACTCTATCACTATCTATGATAAACTATTTTTCCAAGTCACCTCCACATTATATTCCATCATTTAAACTGATGCCTATTAACAAATTTGCTTAAATTAAACATTTCGCCTTCCGACTTTCTGCTACCTTCAGAGTCCTCTCAAAATAGCATCAGACGATCAAAATCGTAACACCAATTTATTGTACCATTTTTACGACTTAGTTATCAATATTTAAATATATTCCGAAAATGTTCCAATATTTTTCCCGAAATTTCTATCAAATGCTATCAATATGACAATAAAATGCCACGAATATCAAAGAGAAAAAAAAAAAACATTTGACGACCTATTTAAACCCTGCGATAACCTATGTGATCTGTTTAGAAAGGTAGCACATTTTTTCAACGCGATTAAACGTATTTGAAAATTAAGCACTATAATCCGTCGAAGTTTATGCCTAGAATTACAGATAATCTACACAAGAAACAAACGTAACACACGTGCCTTTACGTATGCTCCTCTCTTCATTGAGAGGTGTAAGCAGAAACAACACAGAGCAAACAGGTAAATCGTCACGGCAGGGTATCTTCTGGTACCGCCAAAACTTCTCCCTGGTGCTTCCGAGCCGCGAAACACCGAACGGCCCTGTATGACTCATCTGCTGAAGAAGAGCTGAAGAGGTTCTGTATGATGAAGGGAGCACGAGTTATGCAAATGTGTGGTTTGTACACGAACAGTGCTGATACAACACCTGACGATATGATATCCGGTAGTGCCGGAGGTATCACCTGATACAACAGGAATATTTACAGGTTCATAGAAGTATGAAGATAGGAAAATACCTCGCTAGCTTATAAGAAACAAGAATTCCCGGTGATATTAGACATTGCAGTGGAAGAAATGGATTTTAAGTCACGTGAATTTCCCAAGGTTCTTTTCCTTCATTCACACTCTTTACTACTGCACATGAAACCATTACCTGTCTACAGTACACTTAAACAACTCCAACTACCTATGATGACAATTTGAACCAATGTGTCAACGTGCTCTACCTGCATCTTATGTGAATTACGCGTTGTATTTTCATGGCAATTTATAAATGATAAGCATGCATTACATACATTTCCAAATGGACATTCAGACAGTGCAAAGTTGCAGAGACCGTATGATCAAAGTTATGAAAGTAACATGGACTCCAAATATGTTACCATTGTATATATATATATATATCATGTAATTTTTTTTAACGTTCTTTTCAGTAACAAATTTACAGTTACAGTTTGACTAGATTTGATATGGTCATTTTCTTTCTTCACTGCATAACTGAGTTTCTTGGCGACCATGTAGCGATATCCTAAGACATCTGATATCTTCTGATAGCGCATATTTGTCATTTTCCAGCATCATCTGATCCTCAACTTGAATGGAATCTTTCGATTTTCTTCTCTCTGTACCAGATAGTCCTCTTCCTCGTGCAATTTTTTGTACTGATTCTGATCGAAATTCTACTCCATTGTCTTTGAATTTTTTTATCGTACTTGTACTGATTTCAGATTCATTTACTTTATCAGTATCATTATCAGTACAATCCTTGAAACTGTATTCAGGATTTGAGCTGTAATATATCTCTTTTTTTTTCAACGTTAAAATTCTCCCAAAAAAAAAAGAAAAAGCAAAATAAATTTTCTTCAAATGAAATAATTTTATAAATTTTATGATCCTCCTCTCTATCAGCCTTTTCACAGTTCCCGTTATCTCCTACTAAATTCCCCAAAATACGATGTCAAAATTCTTGAAAGCTATATAGAAATCATTCCTTCCAGCATCTCTCAAATCTACCTAGCTGTATATTTGATTCTCTTTCATACTTATCCTTTCTAGTTGCATATTCATCCGGAATGTCTTCTCTCTTCTCCCGATCACCAATTCTTTGAAAATATCGATTTAAAATTGTATAAAACAATCCTTCCAAAATTTTCCGAATTTCTCAAATCAACCTAGCCGTCCTGTTTTCCATATTACTCGTCCTTTTTTCCCAGTGCATATTAATCCGGAATGTCTTCCATCCTTTCCGCATCACTAATTTATCCTTTGAAGATACCAATTTGAAACTACTTACTTTCTTCTTCCCTTATTTAATTTACGTATTGCTTCATCAGACAGAAGTAATTTGCCACGATTTATATGCTGCTGTGATGCCTTTCTAATTCGTCTTTGCTCATTATAATAGCCATCACGTACCGAACTGAACATGAGTGTTGTCAATGTTGACCTGAAATTATTTATTAATCTTATTAGTAATTTCTTCCTTTCTTTTAGTGAGTCAAACTTTTTTCTTTTAAACATTTCTTCTACTTTTAAAATTTCTTGCACTTTTCTAAAAGAGAAAGTACCGAAAACAGAAGGCACTGTAGTGAAGTGATGACAGGAATGTTTAACATTTGATATCAGATGCGAAATACATTAATTATTGTAGAAAGTACAATAATTATCACATATGACATGAATTTATCAAAATATTTACTATTAGATATAAAATGCAGTAATTATCTTAAGCTAAAAATGCAGAAAAGTGTAAATTTCATGAGATCTTGTGAGCTTTAAAAAGAATTCATAAAGAAAAAAAAATATGAGCGAGCTTGTTAGACATTTGAAAGAGTGGCATAGTGTGGACTCCGTGGCGCAACGGTAGCGCGTCTGACTCCAGATCAGAAGGTTGCGTGTTCAAATCACGTCGGGGTCAACCACGCTTTTTGTCTTTAATTCCAATCCTTTATTTTAGTCAAGTTCCAATTTTAAAAAAGAAGAATTAATCATTTATTTGTTAATGTTGAGAATTTATAGTATAGCAATAATTCATTTGATTTCAAATAACTATGCGTTCAAACCATGCTGAATATCACTGTAATTATTCTTTCTTCAACTTACCATGTAATTTTATCTTAATTCTAGCAAAGCTTCTTTTTTTCGCCTGTTCACTTGAATCTTAAGTCAGAAAACTATAAAAATCTTTGAATTTTTCTTGTTTATAATATATTAAACATTATTTCACTTTCAATATAACTCAGTCGTAAGATTTTTTCTGTTTCTGTTTTAAAATAATTTTTGTAATATTATGTATGAAAAATAAAGAAGAAAAGAAAGGCAAAAGGAAAAAAATCAAAAAACTAAAGTAAATAATTTGATTTTCGATAATTTCATGAAGACAACTCCCCAAAAAAAGGAAAACAAATCAATAACGTCTTTAAATTTTATGGCATATATAAATGGAATTTACCAAGCAAAGAGTGCATCAGAAGCTGGATGTATTGCGGCATCTAACAATACACATTCCGTAGTAACAGCATCTGCCGTTACGGCAAAGAAATCAGGTCGAAAACCGGCGGAACGATATTGTACATGTCGAGCACCAAAATCTTCCGAAATTCTTCGCACCGCTGCACCATCCATAAGCTGATTAACAACGTTTTTCAGATAGTTACGTAATGCAGTTGCGAAATCATTCCGTTGCTCCTGAAATATGATTAGTTACTTGCTGGAAAAGTGAAATGGATTAATTAATTTAGATTTGCCTAAATAATTATAATTAAAATGTAAACGGAAGAGGATGCATGTTGTTTAATCAATAATACTATCTTCCAGCGTTCAGCTTTTCCTTTTTTTTTTTCAAATTTTTCCTCAGAAAAGCAGAAATCTTATTTGTTGAGTAAGTGTTTCAATAACTTTCCGGAATTTATCTAATTTGCATCACCTGCTTACTTCAGTAAGTGCTTCAATAAATTTCCGGAAGTCATCTCGTTTTTCAATGATCCTACGATAGATCCTTTCTGCGATATCTTCTTTTGCCTTATCCATACATCCTTTTACAATTTGTCGTTGAGCCAAAGAAAGTGTTGAAATTTTTCTCTCTTGGCTACTTATACTTAGCCTATAAAAGCAAAAATAAAAAAAGAAGACGGAAAGTGAGAATTTCTCTTCTAATATTTCATAAATTTTATTTTTTTTTCCAAACAAATTCCCATTTATTTTTCAATTTTTCATTTGCCGTAATTTTATCTCTTATTGTATATATTGAAGTGATCTTAAAATATAATTTTTGTTCGGAAAAATTTTAAATTTTCGACCCCAAATTAAAGAAAAATGTATTTTTATTGTCTCAATGATCTTATCTGCATAAAGGATTACGTATATAACTTTTTCTACATTTTTTAATTTAGCAGTTTTTGCTTCTTTAAAGAAAGCGAAAGATCAACATGTAATTTTTATGTCCATCTCAAACAGATGACGCCATCTTCCGAAATTTACGCTAATTAATTACAGATCATCAGTGAAGTACTGAATGATTTACGTAAAAGAAATTTTCGTTGAAAGTGATCAAATTAAATTTACTTAAGAAAAAAAGCGATTGAAAATTTTTTTTTTTGATAATAAAGTTATATCGTATATATTATAAAGCACATGAAAAAATCATCTTCTACATTTATTTCTCAGTCTAATCACTAGTAATTTACTGAGTTATAATAATTTGGGAAATAATGTTGAATTCGAAACTTGAAATTTAAAGAAATTGAAGTCACAAGATCGATTGCGCGATTAATTAATTAATAAATCAAATTTTTTACAGCTAATGCATATGTGCATCTATCTACTTGTGTGTCACGGTCTCTCTTCAACTTACAGATCAGTAATATAGTCATATAAGTGTCACAGTATACAAGAATAGAACTTTTCATTTTTCGATTTAAAAAAAAAGTTCACTAATTTAATGAGATTTTCTTTAAAAAAGAATAGCTAACCGTGAATTTTTTAAAATGATTGGTTGGCTAATTTTGCGTGCTAAATTAGAACGTGAACTGGACGCTTCATTATTATCTGATAAATCAAGTCGTAATTGCTCCTTCATACTTGAACTGACCGATCCGAAATTTCCCATTATTAATTTTTACCAATAAATTTTTATTCAAATTTATAATCTGACCTAAAATAGTCACTGATATCCACAATTTTAATAATAATCTACAATATAATCTGAAATTATTATGTTTGATGATATTCACATAAAATAGTCTTAGTAATAATAATTTATAATCTGAAATAATTGTTATTTTTCCTTCAGCAGACCATGTAAAAATATTCGATTTTTAGATTTACACTGAAGAAAGATTACAGTGATAACAGAATAATTTAGTGATACTAATTCTTATATGTAAAATAATTATTTGCTAGTTGACTGTATGGTCAACTTATATTGACTGTGAAGTCCTTATTCAATATTAATATTTAACTATAAAATGTGGTACTCTCCATATGATATGGTGATATCAGGTTAATCAATAGTAAGATTTTTATGATATCAATACTTAAATGCAAATTAATTATTTTCCATATTATTGAATCACCACTAAAGTTACAAATTTCTGAAAAAATCTAGAAAATTTAAAATTAAAAGCTTCTAATTGACGGTGCAAAATCTCGAACATCAAAATATTTCATAAATTGTTTAAAACAACATTGTTTATCAGTTGCAATAATATTTATAATAATTTTAACGGCCTTTCTCTTTTTTTTTTTGATTCAAATCGTCTGCAGATAATTGATAATTATCATAATGCTTTGGCTAAACTTTTACATCATAGCATGATATAACGTCTAACCATTTACTGAAATTTTTAATTACACCTGCTCAAATTATAAAAAGTAAAAGAGAACGATGCTCAAATTACAGTGAGAACGCAAAAATTGCACTTATATTAAAATATGAAAAGATTGATATAATTTCATTTCTTTTTCTTTCTGCTTCTAATTTTCTTCCATTTCATTAAATATTATCAAAGATTTATGACGACGACTGGTGGGGAAAAAAGTGCTCGACGAATAAATTATTCAGCCAAATAACAAACTGGTAACAGCTGTCAAATTTCGAGAATTTTTCTCTTTTTATGCTTGATTACAATTGGTTTACAATGCTAAAGCTGAAAAAGGATTTTACCGTATTTGCAAATGAAATTCTAATAAAAGAGGAATAATACATCTTACAGTAATTAGTTAAATAGGCAATTTATTGCAATAGTAAATGAATAATTTCTTTTTCCTCATTGAATTGCAAATGATTTGTAATTGAAAAGCAGTTGAAGGTTCTTGATCATATCTGTGAATGAGAAATCCAGTGATAAATGATTGAACAAGTAAGTGAGTAAACGAGTAAGTGAGTAAACGAGTAGAACACGTACGGGGAAGTAATTTTTACACATGATGTTTGAATGAAATTAGGAAGGAAACGGAAAAATAAAGGGGAAAAAATTGGAGAGGATGCAATTTAATGCAGAAGCTGTTATTAAAATGCAAATGATATATTTGGAAATGTTAAATTTGGCGATAATTAGGAATTGTAACTATATGGCTATTCAGTTCTTCCCTCAAAAGTTTTTATTTATAAAATATATTTAACTAATTTTTCTTGTTTGAATTACAAAACAATTAAATGGATCCGCCTAAAAATGAATGAAAATGAAAATTTGGGTCAAAATTTTTCCTAAAAATTGAAATTTTATAATTTAATTTTGAAAAATTAGAACTGAAATAACAATTGCGAGTAAAATTCGAAACTAATAATTTTCCTTTTCTTTTTCTCTTTTTTTAGTAATTCGTGCTGAAATTCATCTGGCAATTATTTTAAAAGTAACGGTCTAATTAACTATTAATTAAATGATTTTTCTGCTAAACATCGATCAGATTAACCAAAATAGTGATTAAAACAATTTTTCGAAAATCACTTAGGGCCTGCAATCCCCGTTGGAGTTCTAATGTCACCAAATAAATACATTTTAAGTTTGTTCGTCCTGATCATCCTAGACTAGTCTTCTCTAATTAAGTCATGTCAGGTACATAATCCTGAACCAACGTCAGACAACCTTTTGGACCCGGTCATATCAGGTAAGTGCTTCCCTAACCAGATCAATTTATGCTCACGAGTCCTGCAAGAGAAGTCCTTTTAATCAAATTCTCCCATCATGATAAGCAGGCCTACCCTCTCAGGCCCTTCTATCCAATCTTACTGGGTAAGTCCTATCTGATCATGATAGGTAAGTCCCATTTGTGACATATATCATTGTCTTTAATCGATACAAAGCAAGAATTTTCAGTATGAAGAAATTAATTTTGAAATTTATACAAAGCATTTATTTCCAATCGCTTATCATAAAAATTCTTTTTTTCTTCGATAAAACCAAACAATATTGTCATGTTATATTATCAAGCAATTTGGAATATCTCTGAAATATGAGTTCTGGCAATTTTTTATACTTTAATTGAGCCTGAAGTTGTTTCCATTTTTTTTATTTGGCAAAACTATTTTCTACTGAAATAAAATCGGTATGGAATGAAATGAAACAAATATTTTCAATAGTTAAAGTTTGCAAATGTCATTCAAGCTTTCTTTTTTCATTTCGTCGTCTTTTTTTTAATTCTTTTTTTTTTTTTTTAATTTATTCGAAATGCAATTAATACAAGACGAAAAGTTTTGCTAGTAGGATGGATGGGAAACAATGTTAATAGAAAGGAAAAACGAAAAAGACTTAAATGAATTACGTTACAACATGGATAGATTAACAATTTTTATTCGTATTTTTTAAATAAATTACAAAATATTTACGTATTTTCCACTTACAATTTATTTAATTTTTAACAGAATTATCAATTTTTTTTACACTTTTAAAAGATAAAATCAAATTGAAAAATTTGATCGTGGAACAAATTAATTCGTAAATTGCTTTATTCGGAGAGTGAAATCAAGAAGTAACTACAATTTTACAATAATTTCATTATAAATTCTCATATTTAAAGTGTAAAATTAAATTTACAATTCTTGAAATTAATTATCAGCGTATAATAATTTCTACTGATTTCTGTTTAACAGCAAACAAGAAAGGAAAATATTTTTAGAAATTCGTTACATTTATATATTAATTAGCATAAAGTAAAAATGATGAAAAGGCTACGTATCAAACTTAATATTCATGCGAGAACAAGCTCAGATTTTATAAAATTAAGATTTAATTAAATGTTAAACATTGCTTTATGATATTAAACTTGATATCTCTTCATCAATAAATTTGTTTTTTTTAAATTTCAAATTAAAATTTGACCAAAATACTTTTTCTTCAAATTTTGCAAAATTAAAACTTGATTCAATATTAAACATTACATTCAGACTTTAAAATCAATATTCCTACAAAAAGTTTGGCTTAGTAAATTTTTCCCTATAAGTAGAATGATTTCAAAATTTCAAAATTTCAGCAATTTAGGTTTTCAGAATTTTCACCATGCATCTTTCAATGACTTAAACCGAACTAATTAAGTACTGCTCACTGATAACGCAAATTCGGTTTAAATTAAAAAAGAAAAGATTTGGAAAATCACAAAATAATACTTTCCTATGCCATCCATATGAAAATTTCATTTAATTTATGATAAGATTACAGAAAATTCATCATTAATTTAAAACGAAACTCAGCGAAAAAAAAAAGAAAAAAAATAGAAAAAGAAAATGGTCGCCAATTATGTAAATTAAATGAGGAAATAAGAAATAACGAGATGGGGAAGTTTATATATAATTGAAATTTGTTGAAACATTTTTCCTACTAATAAAATAATTTATGTTGCATTATCAAATGAATTTTATTGTTCCCTAATTAAATTTCAAACAAAGAAAGAAATTTAAACAAAATTAACAAGCAAAACTTTTTTATCACTAGGTAAAAATGATTAAATATTTTACAAATTTTTCAATCAAATATTTGAGTTTTACGAATAATAAATGAAAACCAAAATTTTTGAAAATTTGTGGTCAATTTTTGAAAGTTTCCTCCATTTCTATTCATTTGATTTCCGGTTACTCCATTAGAATAATATAAAATGATAAATCCGCATTTGTTTAAAAGCAATTGTAAAAGGCAAAATTGCTGAAAGCACTTCCATACTTTTACAGAAGCCATTATTTGGCATAATGGATGGTTAGAAATGATTAATTAAGAAAAAAAAAAAGGGAGGTAAAGAAGTGATTTTTGATATTTGAAGGAAATTGGATGAGAAAAAAAAATATGCTTATGCAATTATTTAAATCTTTTTGATCTATAAGACAACCAATTAGAATTTTTTTAATTACTTTTCCCATGATCCATTCCTAAAGCTAAGGAAAATTTAAATTTGAGAAACAAAAAATTCGGAATCCAAATCTATCAATTCAATATCTGAAAAAAGTAAACGAGCAAAAACATTCATGGCCTGATTTACTGGAAAAAAAATATGAAAAGAAAGAAAAAACATCATTTCATCATTACTAAAAAATTTATTTTACATTTAATTAAGGAAAAAAAAGAGTTTTGGAAATTAATAAGTTAAAAAATGAAAATTTGAAAGTGTAAAATTTTCAGATCATTAGAGGAAAAAAGCATAATTTATTTGAAATCCAACAATTTATAGTCATCAATTACATCAATTATCCCATGCTATTCTTACCATCGGTCAAATGATAAATTATGAAAAGCGTTTGAAAATTTTCATTTCCCACTTATTTTTCATGCTTTGCTCCTTTTTTTCTCTAAAAAGAAAAATCGTAAACAATATTGAAACTTTTACAAAAAAAGAGAACTTTTGTTCCAACAACTGTTCAGATATATAATACATAATATGCAATTAAAATTTAATACAGTATTATGTTAATTGGAAATACTATTTAAAAATATTTCCGGGCACTATTTTCTATCCTGAGATTAAAATAAACTTTTTCTTCAATTTCAGCTTTTTTCTGGAGAATAAAAATTAGCGATGGAAAGAAAAGTTAAACTATTTAAAAATCTGGAGGATTAGAAAAATTCATTTCATTTCATTTTTCATCAAATCATTTGCTGAAAACTTCTTAGTATTAAAGCATTTATATTATTTTTATGATTTTTTAACTATTTTTTGTGCAAAAATAAATAAATACAATAAGTGAAATAAAATAATTGGAGGCGAAAATAGAAATTTGTGCAGAAGTGCATTTGTGAAAGAAATCACACTGATGAATGTAATATTATCTAAATAATTTTTCAATAGCGAATTAAACAATTAAGAAAATATTTAACGGAATTTTAAAACGTTAAATATGAACAAATATGCAACAATTTGCTCATTTAGCTGGCTTATCAATTAATTTTTGCCCCTTTGCTAATAATAATTTTTTTTAAACTTTTAAAAAGAATGGAAAAAAAAGCAAAAATTAACCTGAAAACTTCGAAAAAAGTTCTTAGAAAGTAATAATAATGACGTTTTGTCAATTTTTTGAATATATAGTAGGGGTATTGAAAGAAATAATTTGATAAATGAGAGGTGAAGTGATTCACGCATTTCTTAATTTTTCCAGAAAAAAAAATCGGCAGCTGACTTTTAAACAATTAGCAAATGATCTGAAAAGATCTATTTAAAATACAATAATTTTGAATGTTAAAACCAAATGTTTTAACATTTATGAAAAAAGAGAGGGAAAGGGAAAGTATTTAGAGGAGAATTATGCTAGAAATTATGAAATTATGCTAGAAAATAAATTTAAATGGAAATTTAAATTTAAAAGCAGTATAAAAATGGGTTATGAAGCATTTTGCATTAGTACACATCAGCTTCATTCCAATTCATAAAGACAACAAATTTAAATAGCTAATTTTGAAGTGAAATCTTTCGTTTTCTCTTTCCATTATATTATTGACAGCTCGAAAGTTAGCAATCTCTTAGAAATATCACTTATATCATTTCCTTATTGTTACCGATAAATGAATAATGACTGACAAGAGGTTCGTGTAATAACGTGTTACGTGACGTTTCGAATTTTCTGATGAACAAAAGATTCGTATGGCAACGTGTTACGTGATGTTGCGAAAAATGGGATTGGTAAGTTACAAAGAAATTTTTAGTGGTTAAGAAAATACGAAATTCTTTTTTGTTTAATATTAAAAAATTCCTTCTCAGAACATTAAGAATCTGTGTAATGTCATGAACAAAGGATTCATATATACATGTTATTGGAAATTTTTTTTTCAGATAAAAAAGCTATGGACTTTTTTTGACTGAAAGAATTCTTAATTTAACGTGTTACGTGATAGTGTGAATTTTCGAACTTCATAAAAAGTTATTAGTATGAATATTTTTTGATTGACAAGAATCACATCATGGCGTGTCACATGTTTCTACGAAATCTGTGATTGATTCATACTAACATATATAAAAAATTTTATTTTTGAAACTAATTACTAACCTGTGTGATTCATCCAAGCGTTTTTTCTTTTTTCTAACTTACTAAAAGGGATGTATGTGTTCATCAGATTTTATAAAATTTGTTGTATTGAAAATGATACAGAAATTAAAATGGAAAATTAGATGATGGAAAAGGAAGAATGCTGAATCTGATGTTTAATTAATAAATTATTTTAAAAAAACAATAAGAAATTTTTACCAGAAAAATAATTGCCCTTTCTATTTTCTCTCTCTTTCTTCTTTTTGCTTTTTTATTAACAATTTGCTGCTTAAAATTTTACAGGTTTAAAAATTATTTTATTAGAAAGACAAAAATGGTTTGAAAACGAAANTTCTATTTTCTCTCTCTTTCTTCTTTTTGCTTTTTTATTAACAATTTGCTGCTTAAAATTTTACAGGTTTAAAAATTATTTTATTAGAAAGACAAAAATAGTTTGAAAACGAAGAGAAATATTTAGAAGTGTTGAGAGATAGTGAGTAATTAAATTTATCAAAATGGGGAAATAATTTAAAGGAAATAAATAGAAACAGTAAATATACTTACATTTAAATACTTAACAGAACAAGCAACAATAATGCTTCCATTTTATTTTTTTTTCCTAAAATTATTTATTTTAAAGTGATAAAAAAATTAAATTCTGGAGTGCTGAATGATCGAAACTAAAATAAATAAATTTTTTGGATATTTTATTGAAAAACTTTTTGCCTAAATATGAAAATCGTTTTTTATTCCTTTTGAGGGTTATTCGATTAACAGATAAAAAATATATAAAATTTTCGTTTTCTCAGTTTATTCTTTTCCATCAAATTTATTATCAATTTTTCCTTCCATCTTTTTTCCTCCCAAATACATGATTTTAAAGCGATAATTAAAATACGAAACATCTAGCTAGAACGCTGAAAGCTTGAAGTTAATCTTATTTTAGGTTACCTTACAATACTGATCAATCTCAAATTTAGACAGGGATATATTATTCTAAGTACTATTTGAATAAATATTCTTACTGTACTAATCTATCCCGTATTACCATACTGTTGTATAACACTCTATTACTGTACATAAACTATCTATATTACTTTATTTTATAAAAATAATCTTGTTACCCATTTATCACTATTTTTATCAACTAATGATGCAGCTATATCTCCGAATGTGCACTACTAATTAATCATGGACAATAGTATGTGAGAAACTTTAACATTTTAATAAGAAGGAAAAAAAAACTCTGAAAAACTGACAGTTGAATCAAAAATTCTATGAAGTGATAAATAGACAAGTCCAAAAATATGAACGGGCAAGAGGAAATCACAAGGATATACTATCAGGCAACTGTTTTGCACTGCGAAAGAAAGAAAAAATGATATTTTCAACACTTCTTTTGAAATGAAAATAAAATATTTTCCATTTCATAAGGACAGACACAACGAAGGACTGATTGTATCAGTGATTTGC